>CM055897.1:70270335-70277835 GCA_029582155.1 Panopea generosa
TGAATGTTTGTCTTTTTTATTCAGACGTAAGGGATATAAAATAAATGTTTCAGTGCAAGTAATGTCTGCAATTTCAGATCGTGCATAGATGTAACTTATCTACCAAAAGCTGCAGTGGGGATCAAGACCAGTGTTGAATACAGTAATGTCAAGGCATCCATGCAAGCCACGAAAGTTAGACTTGAGAAGATGAAGAGCGCACAACAAATTGAACTAGAACGACTTCAACGAGAGAAACATTCCACTTTGTGTGAGATACAGCAGTTTACAAAGAAAATGATCAAGCACCTGAATGATTTAGAGTGGGCAAAAATAGAAGAGCTTAATTTGAAATATAAAACCATGGAGGACAAATTTAAAGAAAACATCGACACCGTTCATGAGAAAATGAAATTGTTGGAAGAAAATGCGAATCAAATAGAAGCAAGCAAAGGAGAAAACGAGGCTCAGCTATTTGTCTACGTCAAAATGGGAAAGCGTAATGAAGATGAAGGACACATACTGCTTAAGCAAATTACAAAACAAAATAGAAATATTATAAAATTCACAGTTAATGATGCGTTGAATATAATTGATATTAAATCGTTGGGGAAGTTGACAGAGGAAAATGTGCGTTTGGATTACACTGTCTCCCGCCATGGCGACTACAACATGAAGCTTAATGATGACGTCACGACGTGCCGGATATTTGGATCGTGCCAGCTGGACGACGGGACAATAGTAGTAGCAGACTATAACAATAAGAAACTGAAGAGACTTGACGGGCGGTATAAAGTACGAGACCACTGTGTATTACCTGGTGATCCGTGGGCCGTGTGTTCTGTAGGAACTAATGAAATCGCGGTTGTAATTGGAAATGATAAAGTGCAGTTTGTCACCATTGGTAAATCAATGACATTGTCGAGATTATTCAATGTAGGACAATATTGTAATGGAGTAGGTTACATGGCAGGTCGGTTGTTTGTAACCTGTTATGGCGAAGTAAGAGTGTACGATAAGTCAGACACACTGTTAAGAACTATTAAGCACGACAAGTCTGGTCAGGAGATGTTCAGCCACCCGAGACATATTGCCGTAAGTACAAACAACATGATCCATATCGCTGCCGGAGATAGAGGAGTGATCAGTATTGACGTCCATGACCAGTGTCATTCTGTGTTCACTGATCCATCACTGAATTATGCCTGGCCAGTATGTGTAGGACCAGATGACCAACTGTTTGTAGGCGGTTATGACTCCCACAATATCCTCCATATCAACACTGACGGTATCAACTACAAGGTTCTACTGGACAGGAAAGATGGGATAGAGTGTCCCGTGTCTCTGTGTTATGATAAAGTCAACTCGAGATTGATTGTTGGAATGTTATGGTATGATACCATCAAGGTGTATAACTTACTGAGAAAATGATTGATAACAATAGCCTTATAACACGCGAATCATATTATCTGAAAGCAAGATCACTGATTAATGGTGTTTAGGACACGTGTTATGATAAAATCAACATTTGATTGTTGGAATAGACTGGACTGATGCATCAAGATATAACTGATTTAAAGAATGATCAATAAAACCAGTTTGGTTAAAACAAGAGAATTTCAGATTATCGAAAATATTTGCTCTATTTAGTTATGTTTATGATATGACACAGTCGGTGTTTGTGTTAGCGTACCTAAATACTTACACGTCTCGATTAACATTAATTCATAGCCGTAAAATATACTTGCTTATAATTGAGTTTGTTATAACAGATAAATAAATGTTGTCTCCGAAATGATCCATTCGGTGAGAGTATGCTCACGAAACCCATTACGTTTGTATCTTAACAATTCCGACATAATTCAAGTACACGCAAAATTAGCCATGCTTCGTTCCAGGCAAGAAAGAAAGTCCATTGAGTTTTGACACCACAACTAATATTAATAGTGTCATGCATATATCGTTCGACTTGCAGTCTGTTTCAAATGCGAGCATATTCATAGAGACATGGATGTGAAACCGTTCTATATTTGACCACAGTAACAGACTCGCATTAACAATGATTAGATTAAATAAAATGATAAAATGTCATATAGTTTATGTGTTAACAACTGTAGTCTACTATAGTGATATCGATCAAGTTATCAAGTTTTATAGTTTTTGTTTAGTTTTTCTAAAATAACATCCGAATTGTACAAGATACATATACGTCATATATCATGTCAAGTCATAGCATAGTATAGCGTAGCGTAGCGTTGAGTAGCGTAGAGTAGCGTAGAGTAGAGTAGAGTAGAGTAGAGTAGAGTAGAGTAGAGTAGAGAAGAGTAGAGTAGAGTAGCATAGTATAGCATAGCAAAGCATAGCAAAGCACAGCAAAGCATAGAGTAGCGTAGCAATCATATCAAAGCGTAGCGTAGAGTAGCATAGCGTAGAGTAGAGTAGAGTGGAGTGGAGTGGAGTGGAGTGGAGTGGAGTGGAGTGGAGTGGAGTGGAGTGGAGTGGAGTGGAGTGGAGTGGAGTGGGGTGGGGTGGGGTGGGGTGGGGTGGGGTGGGGTGGGGTGGGGTGGGGTTGGGGTGGGGTGGGGTGGGGTGGGGTTGGGGTGGGGTGGGGTGGGGAGGGGAGGGGAGGAGAGGGGAGGAGAGTAGCATATCTAGCATAACTAACATAGCGTAGCATAGCGTACATAGCGTAGCATATCATATCAAAGCGTAGCGTAGCATATCATATCATATCATATCAAAGCATAGGGTAGAGTAGCATAGCGTAGCATAGCGTAGCATAGCATAGCATAGCATAGCATAGCATAGCATAGCATAGCATAGCGCAGCATATCAAAGCGTAGCGTACCGTAGCATAGCATATAATATCAAAGCGTAGCGTAGAGTAGCATATCAAAGCATAGCTTAACACACCGCACCCGACCCACCATACTCTACCACCACACACTATCCAAATACCATGCACTACCATACTATAACAACTTCACCACACCATGCCACATGAATTACCACACAATATCATATAGTACCATACCGTACGGTGCCGTGCCGTGTGCCGTGTCGTGCCGTGTCGTGCCGTGTCGTGCCGTACAATACCGTACCATACCGTACAATACCGTACCATACCGTACCATATTATATCATATGTAGTAGTTTTCGATTCCACAGTATACCGACTAAATAATGGCAAATGACAATGGCGCGCGGTGAAAATGTGTATATATAGGAAAAGGCGGTAAATATAGTTTTCATAAATAGTGAGATTGTATCACTATTTTTGTTTTTGATGAATTATTTTGAATGCCCAGTATCAATTTATTTTAACTCGATTGTGAAGTAAAGTCGTATCCGCTTTTGTGAACGGCTCTCGGACTCTTTTCCTGGATAAAACCAGTACTGGTGATTATTTTGAGAGGTCGAGGCTGGGATCGAACAGGCCTGGGATTGAACACGTGACTTATGGCGCGAGCGGTTAATATCCTATTCAAGTTTTCGGAAAGACTGAAATTATATCGTTTTTCGTCATTCGTCTTTCGGTATTTAATCATAAGCTTAACATTTATAACCTCAATATTGAAGACTTACAACAAATGAATTCCGAAAACGACAAGAGAATAACAAGCTGTCGAATCCGATCGAAGACCTGGCTCGAAATTCTCGAGCTCGATATTGAATTTCGATGTCAGATCTACACAGCATATTTGGATCTCACAATCATCTATAAAGCATATTTGATTCCTACAATCATGTTTACAACATATTTGGATATCAAAACCATCTACACAGCATCGGGAGGTTACAAAGTGCTGTTTGTTACCATTGATAAATCAATGGCATTGTCGCGATCATTCGGGTAGGACAAACCTTTTATGCAGTAGATTACACTGCAGGCCAGTTGTTTGTATTTTGTGATGACGGAGTAAGAGTGTACGATAAGTCACACACACTGTTAAGAACTATTAAGCACGACAAGTCTGGTCAGAAGATGTTCAACGTCACGAAACATATTGCCGTAAGTACCAGCTGTTTGTAGGCGATTATAGCTCCCACAATATCCTCCATATCAACACTTAACCAGAAAGATGGGATAGGGTATCCTGTATCTCTGTGTTATGATAAAGTCAACTCGAGATTGATTGTTGGAATGTTCTATACTGATACCATCAAGGTGTATAACTTACTGAGAAAATGATTGATAACTATTGATTAAAACGACAATTTACCTCATTGAATACATGAGCTTCAAGGTTTAGTATAGTCGGATTTGTGTTAGCTTAACTAAACCGAAGACACATTAGAAGAATGTTCACCATTGCCGCGAAAAGGCCAGGTCACAACCCACCGTGCGTGTTTTTAGTCCGTACGCTTTTTGGGGAGGCCACGGCCGCCACGTTTTTCTGAAAACGTGGGGAGGGAGTGGCAAGAGCAGGGAGAGAGTACGTCAACGCACGTCACTCGCACGGTTGCGCAAGGTGTAAGTACGTGGCCCGCACGCCACGCCTGGCCGTGAGCGGTTGCGTGCATCGTACGTTGCACACATGGTAAGTGAGTTGTACGTGCTTACAACTTGCTTACAACGTACGATCTCCGTGCGATTGCCACGTTATCGTACGGAGGCCGTACTTACACGTGCTGCTCACGTACTGTGTCCTTACTCACTCGCATGTTGTAAGTGCGTGGAAGTGCGACGAACGTGAGTTTTTCCGCCCAGTGTCGGGGGGGGGGGGGATATATAGAACGACATTCCGAGGTTTTCCAGAAGTCCCAGCTGCTGCTGCCTCAAGATGCTGCCCATTCCACCGCAGAGACTCCGGATTCTGATGCTGCAAGAGCAGCTTCAAGTGGCAGCGCACGAGCACGACGTGGTATAACTTGCCTCGATACGGGAGAGGGAGAGGCAACAGGGACGCCGACGCAGGAGATGGTGGGTTCGTCCATGGATGGAGAGGAGGAGGCTTTTCGGGCAGTACGAAACGTTGTTCCAAGAGCTAGAGCGTGAATCGAGGGGGGGACTATGTCGGATACATCCGAATGGACCCCAAGCTCTTCGCCGAGCTCCTGCTCCGAGTGACCCCTCGAATCACCAAGGCCAAAGGTATGTGTCTTCATTTCTGCCATAACAAATGCTTGGTTTTGCTTTTTGTATTTGCTTAAAAATGTTGTCTTATCATTTCACGAATACATTCTATTAATCCATTAATATTAATGTCTCTATCTTGGTATTTCTGAGATATGGCACATTATTGCATTGGACGTCAATAGTAGTATACCGTGCCAATTTGAGCCCCCTTAAGAAAAAGGAATGGTTAAGGTATTGGTTATGGTAAAATCATAACAACAGCCATGACCTTGCTATATATTAATGCTATACATTCTATGTTTCAGGAGTCGCCGCCCTCTGGAGCCTGGCCTGAAGCTGGCCATCACCCTTCGCTTCTTGGCGACGGGGAACAGCTACAGGTCCCTTGCCTACGACTTCCGGGTGGCACACAACAGCATATCCAAGTTCGTGCCGGAGGTCTGCACCGCCATCTACGAGGAATATAAGGAGGAGATGTTCACCATGCCCTCCATACAGGACGATTGGAAAGCCGTCGCCCGCCAGTTTGGAACGCGATGGAACTTTCACCACTGTTGTGGGGCGATCGACGGGAAACACATCGCCATCAAGAAGCCCAAGAAAAGTGGATCGCTCTATTACAATTATAAGGGCTTCTTTTCTGTGGTGCTCCTAGCCATCGTGGATGCTAACTATTCCTTCTTGTGGTGCAAGGTGGGGGCCAACGGCTCCTCCTCAGATGCAGGCGTGTTCAACCAGTCTACCCTCCGGGGGGCACTGGAGGACAACACCATTGGATTCCCAGCACCGGATCCACTTCCAGGCGACGACCGGGACTTTCCCTTCTTCATCGTGGGCGACGATGCCTTTCCCCTGCGAAAGTGGCTCATGAAGCCATACAGTCGCCGTGCCATGTCCCACAAAGAGAGGGTGATGAACTATCGGACCTCTCGGGCCCGTCGTGTTGTGGAGAACGGTTTTGGGATATTGGCTCACCGGTGGCGGTGCCTACTCACCACACTGCAGTTGGAGCCTGGCAATGTGATTCGCGTTGTGTTGGGTTGCCTCACCCTTCACAATTGGCTGCGAAAGCGCCGGCCCGGACTACAGGACCTTAATGTGGACCGTGAGGATGAGGATGGGAACGTGGTCCATGGGGCCTGGAGGGAGGATGTGCAGATGACCGAACCTAACCAGATGGTCGGCTAACGGGACTCAAGGGAAGGGAAAACCCTGAGAAACTATTTGGCGGACTATTACAGTTCCCCACTTGGCCGCCTACCATGGCAAGATCGGGTTGTTTGAACACATGAACTCATGATACTCATGATTTAATTTTATGAACTCTGCAGACATTCTATGAACTCTACAGACACTCATGATTTTAATGAACTCTGGGTCATTTCATGAACTCATGATTTAATTTTATGTATTGATGTGTGAATAAACATGTAGAAGTTTATTGTGTCAAACATATAATAAAATGTTTTTTTTGTTCTTATTTAAAATCAACCTTAACTTTAATATTATATACCAGAATGGTTCCGGTCTCACTTCTTACTTTCAAATCCCCCCCCCACCCCCCTCCCAAAAAAAACAAAAACAGTCATTTTTAACAAATGGTTATAATAAATTTACCGTTTGCAAAAATTACGGGTCTTTTTTTTTGGGGGGGGGGGGGGGGGGGCTGGTTGGGGTGAGGTTTTTGTTATCATTATGCCCCATGCACCACATAATCTTGAGCTTTGACATTTGTTCAAAGTATAAATCAAGGAAGACAAGCACTTTTAAGGCAAACCAGTTCTTTATTTTACTCAGTAATACAACTTATAAGTAATAATAACATAAGAACAAAAACATTCAAAACATGAGCAACGAAAAAAAAAAGTTGACACTGTATTCCACAAAACCCCTAGTCCCCTAGTCCACCCTGGATAGTAGTCCAAAGATAATCCCTAGTCCACACTGGCAGGAGTCAGTTTAAGTCCACAAAACACACTAGTTGGTGGGGGGGAGCTGTCTCAGTTGTCCCCTGAGTCCTCCTGTGTACCCGAAAGACTGGCTGCCTGCGATTCTGCTACTTGGCTGGTGTTACCCGAGGGGATACCTTGGGTCAACTGGTTCATAAAAAAATCTGTTAGACCACTGCCATTGATTGATGAATACAGGAGGGGAGGGACAGACTGCGACCGAGTTGCACCAAGCTGGAGCACAAAAGGAAAGAAGGAACATTATAAGTAATTATAATTGTATGCTAAGTTAATACAAATTATTGCCAGATCTAAGCTAAGCAATTGACAAGTGTATTTACTTCGGGAGTCTGTGACTGAAAGGAGGAGCTGGGCTGCTGCAACACCTGTTGCGACGGCTGCTGTGGACACTGTTGCTGCCATGTCTGCATCTGACCCCACTGCTGTTGCTGCTGCGGGAAGTGCGGCCAATGCTGCTGGACTGGTGGCATT